>OX578154.1:74345239-74347739 GCA_951213105.1 Amaurobius ferox | reverse complement strand
ATGATTAGCCCGTATTAGAAGGAATCATTGACCGTAGAAAAATCTTTTATCTATTCAATTTAAATTAAAAACATCCAATATCACCACTAGCCATATATCTGCTATCCTAATATATAGTTAGCAGATATATAGTAGGGACCATTCGTAGCGCTATGTTTCCCCTTACGGTCGTTTCTAGAACAATTAGAAAGAGAGAGAGAGATCATTGTCTTATTAAAAGGAGTAGAAGTGGCCAGAATTAAAAATCCTAAGTAGACTACCTTCTGTGAATTTAATATTGAATCCATTTAAGTAAATTTCTTATCCTAAGGAATTCTATCCAGATGAGATTAAAAAATTTTACTGAAAACAATCGTATGGTGAAATATTTGCCACTAATAAATAAAATTATCATCAGATAGCAACGATTATCATCAGATAGAAAAATTCAAACCCATCAAAGATGTTTTTTAACCATTATACGAGTATTACATGTTAAGTAATATATTTTAGTAACCAAAATACTGTCCATACAAAAAAAAGTACTAAATTATCAGAAAACTATATTGCGGTCTGTTTTCTTCTTTAAGCGTAATTTATTTTTTAAATCATAAAAGAATAAGACAAATTAAGGGGGAAAGGGGATTTCGATATATAAATATGTAATTTGAAGACTTCTACTTCATCACTTCCCCATCAGCATCAACAACAATTTATAAATAAACAGAAAAATACTAATTACAGTTTGCATTCGCAGATTAACTTTATCTACAGTACTGAAATCAATTAGCGTTGCCGTAAAAAAGTTTTAAAGAAAAAATATATGTTAAAAATAATTTTACCACGCTCAAATTTTCTGAGACGTAAAAACCAATCAATACTTACATTTCTGGACGCTGTTTTACATTTTCTACACTTTGGGTCGCATTTCTTTGAAAAAAAAAATCATTCGATAATGCGTTGAATCAAAATTAAAAAATGTATTTTTTTTTCCCTCTCCAAACCGCCATGATGCTCGAACGATTTATCAGAAACGCATATGGTTGAAAACCGAGTCAGGGATTTAAAGAATGCGACAAAATAACTTTTTCTCGTGAATTAAATATTGAGTGCTGGAAAAAATTCCGAAAAATGATTATAATCCCATTAAGTAATTCGTGTCGTTTCATTAATTTTTATTCGCTTAATAAATAAATATTTAATAAATGGATATAAGGAAATCCTGTTGAGCACATATATATTCATATATACAAATATAAATGCAGAATATGTAAACTAACTTATGTATTAATTTATAAACATTACTTTAAACACATTACTTTACGTAAATTAACTACCAAATTTAAGCATATTATATATATATATATATATATATATATATATATATATATATATATATATATATATATATATATATATATATATATATATATATATATATATATATATATATATATATATATATATATATATATATATATATATATATATATATATAATATATATATATATATATATATATATATATATATATATATATATATATATATATATATATATATATATATATATATATATATATATATATATATATATAAAATATATATATATATATATATATATATATATACTTTTCGTAAATTAATTACCTAATTTAAACATATTATTTTTAGTACATAAATTAACTAATGTAACTATATTACTTTAAGTAAATTAATTAACTAATTTAGACATATTACTTTACTTAAATTAATTAACTAATATAACATGCTACCACCACACCACCACACCACACACACACACACACACTTTAAGTAAAATAATTAACCAATTAAAACATATTTTGTAAAGTAAATTGATTAACTAATTTAAACACACTACTTTACGTAAGAAACATGTCAAATTCGAAGTATTTAAATTATACGAAAACAGATATATTTCAAAATTTGAAATATTTTCAAACAAAAGTAATTAATTAAATATTTAAATAATTAAATAAACAAATGAAATGTTTTAATGTCGAAAGAAAGGAGATTACAGGATCCATGAAAAACTACTCCTAACCTTATAAAAGGAGATGAATAAACACAGTAATTGCAGTAGCATCAAAAGATTCAAAACTCATTACATATAAAACAATTACGATAAATCATTACAAAATAACGTTTAAAAATATAATCAATAAAAGGTGCAATAGTGACAATTTTTGCAGAAAAATAATTAGCTATCAATACAGTAAAAAATCTCACCTGCAATCGAATTATAAGTAAATAACCATATTTTGAAGACCCTGATAAAGGAATGAAAAGTAGCAATGCTCTTAAAAGATTGAGGCAAAAGATTGTAAAATAAACAAATAGTAAAAAATAAACAGAAACGAAATAAAAACATGTGAATTTTTATTTACTTGATAAAGAGATAATTAAAAGTCATCTGCAAACGAATCACTATTTTGTAAATTTAGAGGCAAACATGTTTAATATATTAATTTAAACAAATTGCATTTGAACAAATCGGTCTA